>WTXG01000280.1:0-44526 GCA_022496185.1 Multifurca ochricompacta | reverse complement strand
CACTCACAAAGCGCGCCCATCAAACAAAAACATGACAGAAGAATACCAAATGTTTCTATTGTCAGAAGAAAGGGCACAAGGCTGTAGAGTGCTGGAAGAAGAAAAAGGATCTGGAGGAGAAGAAGGGATTGGAGACTGTGCAGGCCAGTAACAAGGCCATTAACGCGCACTTAGCAGTTCAGACAGCATCTATCGTAGAGATAGGTGATGACAATGACAATCTCCGTGTTTCCCTTTACTCGGCTGTGTGATCACGTTGGATGATGGATTCCAGCACAATGCATCATATCACCCCAAATCAGTCTGACTTCATTCAGTATACTCCGGCAGCTGGCATTGTACCCTGGGAGACAACTCAAATGTGGAACAAATTGGGGTTGGGACTGTGGTATTCAAGACCACTGCAGGTAGTAGAGGTTCTGAGATCACCCTAAGCAATGTGCTGCACATACCAGACGTACAATGGTTTCATTTCTATGCGTGCACTTGCTCAGAAGGGGGCTCAGATCTCTTTTACAGATAAAATCTTTACGATCTCAGTCCAAGACCAGATGGTAGTGCAGGGTTACCTGGAGGACAACCTATACTGGCTGGATGCCTCCATGGCTGGACTCAATGCACACGCTCAAGTGTCACAACCTATCAACATCTGGCATTGCCACATGGGGCATATGTCGTACAACGCCCTCAAGTGGTATCATGAATCCTCAAGGGGATATCATTGGATGCTCCAATCGATCAACATCAGTCACCATGCCCTGGGTGCAAGCTCGGGAAACACATGTGACTCCCCTTCAAGTCCTCTCACAAGCGATCAGACTGTGGCTACAGATTGTTCACAGCAATCTGGCAGCCCAATGCAGGTTCAGTCTATTCAAGGTGTGCTCTACATTGCAACATTTATCGATGACTACTCTAGACATGGTGTGGTCTACTTCCTCAGATCCAAAGATCAGTGTGCAACAGCATTTCGGAAATTCCTAGCTTGGGCTGAGACTCAATCATTGGAAAAAATGCTAGCCTTGCACTCAGATCATGGGGGGAGTACATGTCAGGCACACTTAGAGCTGTACTGGATGAACAGGGGATTGAGCATAAGTTGACAATGCTGGGATCGCCACAACAAAACGGCATAGCTGAGAGATGGAACAGGACCATCATGGACAAGGCGCACTCTATGTTACACAGCACTGGCCTGTCCCTTGGCTTCTGGGAGTTGGCAGTGGATACTGCCGTTCACACTTACAACAGAACTCCCACCTGAACTATAGGTTGGCGCACGCCTCACGAGCTCTGGAGTGCTGGTCACACTCCAGACATCTCTTATTTCCATGTCTTCGGATGCAAGGCATATGTTCATGTGCCTGAGAACATGCGAAGAAAGCTCAATCGGAGATCAATCGAGATGACGCTTGTTGGGTATGAGCCAGGTTCTAAGGGTTACCGGCTATGGAACAAGAGTACCTGAGCAGTCGTCTTGTCGCACAACGTGACATTTGATGAACACTCCTTTCCTTTTCAGGACAATGGTGAGCCGTCCATTCGTTCTGATCAACCTAAGGCCCTGGAGGGGCCACTGGCCATTACATTCCCTATGGCTGTCCCTATGCAAACTCAAGGGGAGGTCGATCTGCCAAGGACGCCATCCCCTGTTGCCACACAAACCCCAAGTTCTGGTAATACAGTCTGGGCTACCCCGCCTTCATGCCCTGCAATGCAAGAGCCCCCGCCCCGCATGCCATGCAACTGGTTTCTCTGGACTCAGCGGACTGTTGTCCCCACTTTGGAGGACATGCCCCCTCGGAGACTGCAAGAGAATCCTCGCAGGAATCCACATTACTTTGGTGATGATAATGCCGAGTTAGGTGAGGATGGGCAACTTGGGCATCATGCTTTGCTCGCAGCAGCTGCATATAGTGATCCACTCACATATCAGGAGGCAATGAAGTCAGACTACACTAGCAACTGGCAGGACACGTGCCAATACAAAATGGATGCACTAGCCAAGAATGGAACTTGGACACTGGTGGACTTACTGGCCGATTGGAAGGCTGTGAAGTCCAAGTGGGTTTTCAAGTGCAAGGCCAATGGATGCTTTCACGCACGCTTAGTTGCTAAGGGATTCACACAAATTCAAGGTATTGATTATGATGAAACATTTTCTCCAGTAGCCCGGTTCGAGTCTTTGAGACTGCTGCTAGCATTGGCCGCACTAGAGGATTGGGAGATCCATCAAATGGATGTCAAGTCGGTGTTCCTGAACGGACTACTGGATGAGGAAATTTATATGGAGCAACCAGAGGGTTTCATCACATCGGGCCAGACGAATAAGGTATGCCTACTGAAAAAGGCAATTTACAGACTCAAACAAGCCTCACATGCATGGAACTTACAATTCCATGGAGTTCTATTGGAGCTTGGCTTCACACGCACATTTTCTGATGCTGGGGTATATGTGCATCGTTGCCAAGACGGGGAGGGTACAGCAATTATAATCCTCTATGTCAACGACATCACTATCTTAGGCGATACTCTCAAGGAGGTTAACTGGATCAAGGGGATATTATCTAAGCGCTATGAAATGACAGATCTAGGTGAGATCGACTCATATCTTGGAGTCCAGATCACACGCGACAGATCTATCAAGCATCTGGAAATTGATCAATCACAGTACATTGGAGAGATCATTGCATGCTTTGGGATTGTTACGATCAGGGCCCAGCAGCCCTATTTTCTTTACCCTCCCCAATAGGGACCCCACTTGCCCACTGACGCTACACTTTCTCATCACATCTCCCTCTTGGGACCCCTCGCACGCCCTGCTTCCATCCCTGTGACCGCTGTTTGGACTTATGTATACATTGTTTACCTATGATTGCTTTCCTTATCTCTTTATCTTTACGACTGGACACTTACTTAATCCCCTATCAGAAGCCTGGCTTTACGCCCTACGCTTTCATATATTTGGGCCCACATGACTCCGAGATAGCCTATCTATAGACACCCATCTGATTACGTATATAAGTCAGCCTTAGCTACATTGTAAGCCTTAGACTCGACTTATTGAATACATCGGTGCTTGTCTTCTGGACTTTCCCCTTTGAACTCTTTGACTCGTCTGTCTCGGTGTTTCTGACACCTTTCCATTCAACATTGTCTTAGAGTGCAGCCTCTTCGACTTTGACTCTTCCTGTATAACTCCAAGAGGTCTTATTGATCTCTTACCTGAACACAAACGAACGCTGTCACACAAGTCGTGTGGAACGTCCCGCACCGGACATAACATCAAGTCGAGTCTCTTTCCAACGTGGCTTCTACCAGCCGCAGTCAGACCTTGTTCAAAGAAGAACTCATCAAACACAGAGACGAGAATAATCTTTCACAACAGACACTTGGCTCTGCCATCTGGAAGGACTTTGAATCCGAGTTTGGATACTACGTCTATCACGACGGAAGATACCAACCGGTAGAATACAACAACGAGAAAAGAGTTTGGTATCGTATCCAATACTCAGAACGACGACACTCTTGGGTCACTACAGGACCTGCCCCGTTAGAATTTGGATTAGGGCTGTGGAGGGAAAACCCCCCCGCCATCATCACTGACTCTGAAGAAGAGTATGTAGAACAAGAACAGAGTGACGATGCACCACCATTAGCTGTTGCTACCATGGTTGCACCGGAGTTTGCTACGATCAGAGCCCCTGCATTAGCAACTCCCCAGATATCTGTATGATCCACTGATACCATCCATCCCACCATCATGTCCACAATCGCTGCACAACTCCCTGACCCTGCTCCCAACCCTCCACCTCCTCCTACTATAACTGCCCCCAACATCCCACCCCCATCAGGATGACTCTCAGGAGTGTTACCCCAGACCTTCACGGGGGACCGCTCCCAGAGCAAGAAATTCATGCTGGAGTTTACTACATTCAAAAACTTCAATCATGACATCCCACAAATCATCAACCCTTTTCAACGTGCCAACCTCTTCCTCTCACTTATCAGAGGTGATGCAGTGGATGATTGGACGATGGAGCAGCTGGAGTGGCTGAATGAGCAAGTCGAAAGTGGACGTCGTACCACGAGTGAAGGCCTGTGGGAGACTATTGCCCAAAGATTTAAAGATGTGTTCATGGACGGACAAGCAAAGCAGAAGGCAGCAAGAGAATTGAAATCACTGAAAATGGAAAAGGGAGAGCTCGATGCCTATGTGGCAAAGTTCAGGAGCCTGGCAAATCGAGCAGGATATGATACCGATGAGGAGGCCACCCTGGACCTCTTCTCTCAGGGTCTACCAAACCCCCTTGTAAAAAACATCATCCAATTCCACCATCCACAGGATTGGGATGCATGGGTTGATGCCGCGCGAAGGCAGCAACAGGACTACTTAGATTTCCAAACACGCTTTGGAATCGACACAAAGAAGGGAAAGACCCGAGACCAGTGGAAGGCAGCATTTGGAGTTAAACCAGCACACACTGCACAAAGGGACCCAAATGCAATGGATACCTCTGCTGATAGAGTACGAGCAAGGGCTGTACTCACAGAAGATGAGTGACTGGTACTTATGAAGGAAGGACAGTGCTTCCATTGCAAAGCACAAGGGCACATGTCCTGAGATTGCCCAAAAAAGGGAGCACGAGTTGCAGAAGCCACCATGACTGTCGCAGCTCCCATTCACAATAACCCACCTTCCGTAGACAAACGAACTAAAGAAGAGAAGGCCCAGGACATATGGGCAAAGATGATGAAGGAAAGCAAGGAAGTGCGGGCTATCTTGGTAGAAAAGGCCTTTGCAAAGAAGGATTTTTGTTAAGCTCCACCCCATCGGCCTGGGCGTGAGCACTCCATGTCACCTCTGTGTATACTAGTTGATTCAAGTCATTAAAAATACCAGTACATTTTGAGACTACACAGAGGACGGCCAATCGAGACATCTTAGTGGACTCAGGAGCCACCGACAATTTCATCAGTCTGCGACTGATCAGAACCTTGGGTTTGGGGATGCTGGCACTCCCCCAAGAAAAGAATATCTGGAATATTGATGGAACAGCCAATCGGGCTGGAAGGATTACACACTATACCGACCTGAATGTCCAGGTTGGAGAGAAGACAAAAATCATTTGCTTTCTAATCACTGACTTGGGAAGCAAGGATCTTATCCTGGGGTATCCATGGCTGGCAGCATTTACACCCAAGATCAATTGGGCTGATGCAATGATGGACAAAGACTCTTATCCAACTATCATCACATCACTTGGTTATGACTACACGATCAGACATTCAACAGTAAGGGCCATGGAGATGGATAGAGAGGAAGATCCAGGTTTTGGTTATGTTACGAAGGCATCAGAACTGGCCCAAAAAGCGATACAGGGGCAAACAGAAAAAACTTACAGTGATATAGTGCCGCGCGCCTACCACTGGCATTGGAAGGTGTTCTCTGAAGAAGAGTCCCAGCAGTTTCCCCCTGCACAACCTTGGGACCACGCCATTGACTTCCTACCTGACACACCAGCAGCAATAGATTGCAAAATTTACCTGTTATCCCAGTCTGAACAAGTGGCACTTACAGAATTCCTTGAAGAACATCTGGCAAAAGGGTACATCCGTCCATCCAAGTCACCATATGCCTCTCCCTTCTTCTTTATTAAAAAGAAGGATGGCAAACTACGACCAGTCCAAGATTACTGACGGATCAACACCTATACTGTGAAAAATACCTATCCCTTACCCCTTATCCCTGAACTCATCGACACTATGAGAGACAAGTCCCTCTTTTCAAAAATGGACATACTGTTACGAACCCTGTCTCTTCCAGTCTTTTTCTTCTTACCCAATGACAACCCCTCCCTGCCGCCTACCCTTCACTATCAGATCACGTCTCCATCGTGGGATCCATCACGTGCCTTGCTCCCTTCCCTGTGACGGTCTTTGTCTTTGTTTGTGTTACTGTACAAGTATTTGACTCACCATTGCTTATCTCTTATCCCTTATCTTTATGACCGGACACTTACTTAATTCCCTATCAGAAGTGCAGCTTTACGCCCTCCGCTTTTGTATATTCGGGCCCACATGACTCCATCATATCTTATCTTTAGACGCTCGTTCGATTACGTATATAAGTCCACTGTAGCTACCTTGTAGACCTCAGACTCGACTTATTGAATACATCGGTGCTCGTCTTCTGGACTTCCCTTTGTCTCTTGAAGATTACTAGTCTCAGTGCTTCTGGCACTTTCTGCTCACCATCGTCTTAGAGTACAGCCTCTTTGACTTTGACTCATCACACTCAACTCCAAGGGATCCCATTGATCCCTTATCTGAATCCACGAACCGCGCTGTCACACAAGTCGTGTGGAACGTCCCGCACTGGACGTAACATCAAGTCGAGTCTCTCATCATGGCTTCCAGCCGCAGTCAGACCCTCTTTAAAGAAGAACCCATCGAACGAAGGGATGAGCCTGACCTTTCACAACAAGTACTTGGCTCTGCCACCTGGAAAGACTTTGAGTCCGAGTTTGGATACTACGTCTATCACGATGGAAGATACCAACCAGTAGAATACAACGACGAGAAAAGAGTTTGGTACCAAATCCGATATTCGGACAGCCGACACTCTTGGGTTACTACAGGACCCGCTCCCCCTGAATTTGGATTGGGACCATGGAGGGAGAATCCCCCGGCCATCATTACAGACTCTGAACCAGAAGAGTACGTAGAAGAACATAGTGAAGAAGCACTGGTATTAGCATTGACTACATCCCCAGTTGCACCCGCAGTTGTCACGTCCAGAGCCCCTGCTTTGACAACTCCCCAGATATCCATACAGTCTACCAACACTGTCACCCCATTTTACCAAAATATGTCCACCATCGCAGCCCAACTCCCAGATCCGGCTCCTCCTCCTCCACCCCCACCAGCCATGTTACCACCCAATATTCCCCCACCATCGGGACACCTGTCAGGTGTACTACCACAGACGTTCACAGGAGACCGATCGCAAAGCAAAAAGTTCATGTTGGAGTTCACCACCTTCAAGAACTTCAATCATGATGTCCCCCAGATCATCAACCCTTTCCAACGTGCCAACCTCTTTTTGTCACTGATTCGAGGAGAGGCAGTAGATGACTGGACGATGGAACAGCTGGAATGGCTGAACGAACAGATTGAAAGTGGTCGTCGCACCACCAGCGAAGGCCTCTGGGAAACTATCGCCCAGAGGTTCAAGGATGCCTTTACAGACGGGCAGGCCAAGCAGAAGGCCGCTCGAGAGCTTAAAGCTTTGAAAATGGAGAAAGGAGAGCTGGACGCCTATGTAGCAAAGTTCAGAAGCCTGGCCAACCGAGCCGGCTACGATACCGATGAAGAGGCGACCTTGGACCTCTTCTCCCAGGGGTTGCCCAATCCCTTGGTGAAAAACATTATTCAGTTCCATCACCCCAACGACTGGGACTCATGGGTTGATGCTGCTCGACGACAGCAGCAAGACTACCTAGACTTCCAAACACACTTTGGGGTTGACACAAAGAAGGGGAGGACCCGCGACCAGTGGAAGGCCGCCTTCGGAGTTAAACCGGCACATACCAGTCAGAGGGATCCAAATGCCATGGATACCTCTGCCGACAGAACCAGGGCGCGGGTTGCACTCACTGAAGACGAGAGGCAAACCCTGATGAAGGAAGGAAGGTGCTTTCGCTGTAAAGCCCAGGGGCACATGTCGAGGGAATGCCCGAAAAAGGGGGCACGGGCAGCAGAGGCAACAGTCACGCCCATCCGTAATAACCCACTGACTATCGACAAAAAGACGAAAGAAGAAAAAGTGCAGGACATATGGGCGAGTATGATGAAAGAAAGTGAGGAAGTAAGGGCCATCTTGGTAGAGAAGGCCTTCGCGAAGAAGGATTTTTGATTGGCTCAAACCCATCGGCCTGGGCACGAGCGCTACATGTAACCTCTGTGTATACTAGTCGCTTCAAGTCTTTGAAAATACCAGTACATTTTGAGACTACACAGAAGACGGCCGACCGTGACATCCTGATTGACTCAGGTGCCACCGACAATTTTATCAGCCCGCGAATGGCAAAAACCATGGGATTGGGAATGCTGGCACTTCCCCAGGAAAAGAATATCTGGAATATTGATGGAACCGCCAATCGAGCGGGGAAGATTACGCACTATACCGATCTCAATGTCCAAGTAGGGGAAGTAACGAAAGCCATCCGCTTCCTAGTCACCGATTTAGGCGACGAAGATCTTATCCTAGGGTATCCCTGGCTTGCGGCGTTCGAACCAAAGATTAACTGGAGCGACGCGACTATGGATAAAGAATTCTACCCTGTCCTTATCACGTCGATGGGATATGACTATACCATCCGACATTCGGTAGCACGAAGGGTGAAAGAGGAAGAAGATCCGAGTTACAGCTTCACTACGAAGGCATCGGAACTCGCGCAGAAAGCAATAGAGGGACAGGTGGAAAAGACCTTTGAAGAGGTAGTGCCACAGGAATATCACCGCCATTGGAAGGTCTTCTCGGAAGAGGAATCTCAACGTTTCCCACCTGCACGACCATGGGACCATGCTATTGAATTTGTGCCCGATGCTCCATTAGCAATCGACTGTAAAATCTACCCACTGTCACAGGCGGAACAAACAGCACTCACTGCATTTCTCGAGGAACATCTTGCAAAAGGGTATATTCGTCCATCAAAGTCACCATACACGTCACCATTCTTCTTTATCAAAAAGAAAGATGGAAAGCTCCGACCCGTCCAAGATTATCGACGAATCAATGCCTACACTGTGAAAAACACCTATCCACTACCACTTATATCGGAACTCATTGACACCATGCGAGACAAGTCCCTGTTCTCTAAAATGGACGTCCACTGGGGATACAACAATGTCCGAATCAAGGAAGGAGATCAGTGTAAAGCAGCGTTCAAAACCAACCAAGGGCTTTTTGAACCAAATGTCATGTTTTTCAGCCTTACCAACTTGCCAGCCACATTCCAATCCATGATGAATCATATATTCCGCGATCTCATCCTCACTGGCGAGGTGGTGGTGTACATGGACGATATCTTAGTGGCTACTGCAAACGACCTTGCTCACCACCGAGCACGGGTACACCAAGTGCTGGACATTCTACACGAGCATGACCTATACCTTAAACCGGCTAAATGCTCATTTGAACAGCCAATCGTGGAGTACCTGGGAGTTATCCTAGAAGGAGGACAGGTGCGAATGGACCCAGTAAAAATCCAAGGGGTTCGGGAATGGCCCATACCCACATGCGTCAAGGATGTGCGGTCCTTTGTGGGGTTTTGCAACTTTTACCAGCGATTTGTTCAAGGATTCTCCGGTATCGCCCAGCCACTAAACGAACTGTTGAAGAAGGATGTACCATGGAGGTGGGCAGAGGAGCAGCAACGTGCCTTTGAGCAGATTCGCAATATCATCAGCTCTGAGCCGGTCCTCCTACAGCCAGATTTAGAAAAACCCTTTGAACTGGAAGTTGATGCGTCTCATTTTGCCAATGGCGCGGTACTGAATCAACGAGATGCAACCGGATTGCTCCATCCTGTCGCCTTCTACTCGGAAACATTCTCGCCAGCAGAGCGAAATTACGACATTTGGGATAGAGAGTTACTGGCCATCGTGAAAGCACTGCGACATTGGCGACCATACCTAGCGGGAACCCCTCATAAAACTATTATCCACACCGACCACTCCAACCTACTTTACTGGAAGGAGCCCCATAAGATTAGTCGGCGAGTTGCTCGCGAGGTTCTGGAGCTAGAAGAATACAATTTTGTGTTGAAACACATCGCGGGTAGCCGCAACGCACACGCAGATGCGCTGTCATGACGACCAGATCTGAACAACGGTGGGGAGGATAACAATGACATCACAGTACTCCCCGAAGAGGTCTTTGCAAAGACAGTGGTCGTCAGTCTTCATGACATGGACTTATGGGCCCAAGTGTCACAGAACATGAATCAACACTTATGCGAAACCTGGGCAGATGCACATAACCTGAAGAAAATCAATGGCCTCTGGTGGAAGGACGGGGATCGGCTTGTTGTCACCGGTGGCAACAACATTAAGAGGGGGGTGATCCATTTTCACCACGACCTTCCCTCTGCAGGACATCCTGGCATCGCTAACACATACGCCCTTGCCAAACGAGACTACTGGTGGCCGAACATGAAGAAAGACGTGGAGGAATATGTGAAGGGATGTGCAGACTGCCAGGCCAACAAAGTGAATACGCACCCACACCCACCAGCACCGTTCCCAATTGCACCAATGACTTCACAACCATTCCAGACTATTGCCATGGACTTCATTGTCAAACTCCCCACCTCCAGAGGGTTTGACTCAATCCTGACCATCACCGACCACGATTATTCGAAAGCAGCACTGTTCGTACCCTGCAAAGAGTCCATTACAGCCGAGGAAGTGGCCAAACTATACCTGAATCATGTCTACAGGCACTATGGCCTCCCTGAAAAGATTATTTCAGACCGCGACCCACGTTTCACATCGGCGTTCGCCAGGGCACTCTGCAAAACGCTGAACATCACCCAGAACATCTCTACGGCATATCACCCACAGACAGATGGACAGTCAGAAAGAACAAACCAATGGCTCGAACAATACCTTCGGTTCTGGTGCAACAGACGACAAGATGATTGGGCTGACTGGCTCGCAACAGCAGAATTTGCACACAATTCCTGGCCCAATGGCACCACGAAACACCCCCCATTTGCACTTATCATGGGATGGACACCCCGAGCCACATGGACGGGAAAACCAATGAACGTTCCCTCAGTTACACAGCGTATCAACCAATGGGAAGAGATCAGGAAATCGGCCAATGAAAACCTGTTGAAGGCACAAAAGACCCTGGCCGAGAAGCCCACAAGGTTCACGCCTTATCGAACCAATGACCTGGTGTGGCTGGAAGGGAAGAACATTCACACGTCACACCCAACGGCCAAGTTAGCGCCCCGACGTCACGGACCCTTCGAGATAACAAGGAAGCTGTCAGACGTGTCATATGAACTTAAGCTCCCCCCGGCATGGCGCATTCACCCGGTCTTCCATGCCAGGTTACTCACCCCTTACAAAGAGACATCTCTGCATGGGGAAAACTTCCCGAGACCGCCACCTGACCTTATCAACGGGGAAGAAGAGTGGGAAGTAGAACGCATTCTAGATTCGAAGCGACAAGGCTGAGGGTGCAAGTTGTACTACCTAATTAAGTGGAAGGGATTCCCAGCCTCTGACAACTCATGGGAACCAGCCGGAGATATCTCTGCCCTGGACCTTATCGTGGAGTTCCACACCCGACACCCAGAAGCGCCCAAGAACAGTTAAAAGAACAGCCCCAGTCTCTCTCAAGTCCCCCAGTATATGCTACCCCAGCGAATTACTACCACAGAACAATCTATCATGTCTTTCATTGCCGCCTCCGCCGCCATCGACGCTTTCGCCTCCCCGATGACTGTGGTCGAAAACTTCCCGTCCGCTCACCCGTCCACTCGCCCTCCTCCCCTATCGACTATGAAACTGCAGAAGCCCACGTCAAGAACCAGTCCCCAAACCTGAACGACGACTTCACCCACTGTGAAGAGCCCCACCCCAATGACCTGCTTAACAGGGAGATCGATGACGAAGCTCCCGAATTCCCCTTCATCCCCAACAACCCCAACTCATCCATGTACTTCCCTCTAGAGATCACAATGGCCGACGGTTCCAAGGCCATTGCAAAATATATCTACTACACCAACGGAGGGATGGATGTGGCAGGATGCATGAGGAAGGATGGACCAGTTTACGGAGCTCCCGTCTATCTGGAAGAAAGGTACACGGGCCGACTGCACCATACACTGACCGATGAGCAGCTGGGCCATCTCGCCGCGGAGGACTGTCGCGCCTTCGCGATCGAAGAAGTGATCAATGACATGAGACTCCCACGCCTGAAGGCGGAAGTCATGAGACTGCGGAAGAGTATCACCCTACGAAGGACACTGAGCCAGCAGTATAAGGAGCACGCAAAGATGATGGCAAGGCTGACGAATGGAATGTTCCAGTTGGAACAGGAGATTGTCGAGATTAGGAAGAGGTTGGAGGCAGGGGATGCGTATCAGACGATCGCTGAAAGGTACGCCGACACCTACGCACAACCTCTCCCTCCTCGGACACTGGGGGCGGCCCTGATGTTGCTACCAAGTCGACTCGAGATGCCACAATTGCATGAGAACCCACGCGGGGAGACCTGCTGGCGATGTGATAGCAAATATCACATCAGCTGGAACTGCCCTCTCAACCGCAAGTGGTGTCGACACTGCCGAAGCAATCTTCACTGGAGCCGACACTGTATCTTTCGACACGTGGGGTAGCCCCGACAATCAACAACCCATCGGGCTGGTGTGGCAAGTGTCTCCGTCACAACGCCGGACATAAAGAGATCGACTGCCCAGTCTACGATTTGTGCCGTGCGTGTGGCCAGCGTGGTCCATATGGCTTCCTTCGCACCCACGCATGCCCGCAGGAGATGGAAACATATCGGATGGATGATCGTAATGTAGCTGACGACTACTTGGAGCTGGTGCAGGATGATGACGGTACGAATCGTTTCTAGCTGGGACTGCTAGAACCAGAAGAGGGGGTGATGTTACGAACCCCGTCTCTTCCGGTCTTTTTCTTCTTACCCAATGACAACCCCTCCCTGCCGCCTACCCTTCACTATCAGATCACGTCTCCATCGTGGGATCCATCACGTGCCTTGCTCCCTTCCCTGTGACAGTCTTTGTCTTTGTTTGTGTTACTGTACAAGTATTTGACTCGCCATTGCTTATCTCTTATCCCTTATCTTTATGACCGGACACTTACTTAATTCCCTATCAGAAGCGCGGCTTTACGCCCTCCGCTTTCATATATTCGGGCCCACATGACTCCATCGTATCTTATCTTTAGACGCTCGTTCGATTACGTATATAAGTCCACTGTAGCTACCTTGTAGACCTCAGACTCGACTTATTGAATACATCGGTGCTCGTCTTCTGGACTTCCCTTTGTCTCTTGAAGATTACTAGTCTCAGTGCTTCTGGCACTTTCCGCTCACCATCATCTTAGAGTACAGCCTCTTTGACTTTGACTCATCACACTCAACTCCAAGGGATCCCATTGATCCCTTATCTGAATCCACGAACCGCGCTGTCACACAAGTCATGTGGAACGTCCCACACCGGACATAACACGTACGCTGGGGTTATAACAACATTTGGATTAAGGAAGGGGATCAATGCAAGGCAGTGTTCAAAACAAACCAAGGGTTGTTTGAACCAAATGTCATGTTCTTTGGATTAACAAACTCGCCGGCAACATTCCAGGCCATGATGAATCATATCTTTTGCGATCTCATTCTCACCGGCGAAGTAGTGGTCTACATGGACGATATCTTGGTCGCAACCACTGATGACCTAGATTACCACCGAAAGCGCGTACACCAGGTATTGGATCTCTTACACGAACACGACCTGTATCTAAAACCAGCCAAATGTTCATTCAAGCAACAAAGTGTTGAATATCTTGGAGTCATCCTGGAAGGAGGATGAGTGCGAATGGATCCTGTTAAAGTACAGGGAATCCGAGAATGGCCTACCCCAACCTGTGTCAAAGATGTCTGCTCATTCATTGGATTTTGCAACTTCTACCGGCGTTTTGTAAAAGGGTTTTCAGGTATCGCACGACCATTAAACGATCCCCTGAAAAAGGATATACCATGGCACTGGGGTACTGCACAACAGAGGGCATTCGAACAGATCAGGGACCTGGTTGGCTCAGAACCAGTACTTATTCAGCCCGATCTGAGTTGCCCCTTTGAACTAGAAGTGGATGCCTCCCACTTTGCAAATGGAGCAGTGTTGTATCAGAAGGACGCCACACAAGTGCCCCACCCTGTAGCATACTATTCAGAAACTTTCTCCCCGGCTGAACGAAACTACAACATCTGGGACAGAGAGCTACTGGCCATAGTCAAGGCATTGCGGCACTGGCGACCTTATCTAGCAGGGACCCCTCATAAGACCATCATCTACACTGACCACTCCAATTTGCTGTACTGGAAAGAACCCCACAAGATCAGTCAATGTGTTGTGTGGGAGGTCCTGGAGTTAGAAGAGTATAATTTCACTCTAAAACATATCGCCGGGAGTCGAAATGCATGCGCAGACGCACTGTCACGAAGGCCGGATATGCATACTGGGGACGATGACAATGATAACATCACAGTCCTTCCAGAAGAAGTATTCACACGAACCACCATCATTAGCCTTCACGACATGGACTTATGGGCACAAGTTTCGCAAAATATGAACCCCGCACTTTGCCACTCATGGGCCAATGCACATAATTTGAAGGAAATCAATGGCCTCTGGTGGAAGGATGGAGATCGACTCGTTGTCACCGGTGGCAACAACATTAAGAGGGGGGTGATCCATTTTCACCACGACCTTCCCTCTGCTGGACATCCTGGCATTGCCAACACTTATGCTCTTGCCAAAAGAGACTATTGGTGGCCAAACATGAAGAAAGACATTGAAAACTACGTCAAAGGATGTGCAGCATGCCAGGCAAACAAGGTGAACACACACCCAAAAGTCCCACCAATACACCCCATCACACCTGCTGTCTCGACCCCATTCCAGACCATTGCCATGGACTTCATAGTCAAACTCCCTGAATCAGAAGGATTCGACTCCATCCTCACGATCACCGATCATGACTGCTCCAAAGCGGCCCTCTTCATACCCTGCAGGGAAACCATTACCGCAGAAGGAGTAGCGAAATTATACCTAGACCATGTCTACTGCCACTATGGACTCCCTAACAAAATCATATCCAACCAGGACACCCACTTTACATCGACATTTGCAAGGGCTCTGTGCAGGACATTAGGCATCATGCAGAACATATCCACAGCATATCACCCACAGACTGATGGGCAGTCAGAACAAACAAATCAATGGTTAGAACAGTACCTCTGATTCTGGTGCAATGGGCGGCAAGATGACTGGGCAAAGTGGCTCTCCACTGCGGAGTTTGCTCATAACTCATGGCCCAATGGGACGACAAAAGCCACTCCTTTCTCCCTTATCATGGGCTGGACCCCACGCACCACATGGGCCAATAAGCCTATCAATGTCCCATCAGTAACACAGCAAATCGACCAATGGAAAGAGCTGCATCAATCAGCCAATGAAAATCTGCTGAAGGTGCAACAACTTCTATCTGCACAGCCGAGCACATTTACACCTTATCAGACCAATGACTGGGTATGGCTCGAGGGGAGGAACATCCATACATCACACCCCACAGCCAAATTAGCGCCCCGACGTCATGGACCCTTCCAGATCAAACAGAAGCTGTCGGACATATCTTATGAATTACAACTGCCCCTGCAATGGAAGATCCATCCCGTCTTCCATGCCAAGCTTCTGACCCCATATAAGGAGACTTCTATTCATGGGAAGAATTTCCCAAGACCCCCACCTGACCTTATCGACGGAGAAGCGGAATGGGAAGTGGAGCGCATCTTAGATTCAGCCCGAAAAGGCAGAGGGCGCAAACTACACTACCTAATCAAGTGGAAGGGATTCCCTGACTCCAACAGTTCCTGGGAACCTGCCGGGAATATCTTTGCACCGGTTCTTATCAAAGAATTCCACTTACGACACCCTCAAGCACCCAGAGGAAGTTAAATAGCAACAACTCATGACCTCCTCTACTCTCCAGAACCACGCTTCACCAGCAATGCTCTACCACTCATCCAAATGTCTTCCTCTTCTTTCATTGCTGCCTCTGCTGCCATCGATGCTTTTGCCACCACTCATGTGGTAGTGGAAGCTTTTCCCTCTGCTCACCCTTCCACTCGCCCCTGTTCCCCTATCGACTATGAAGCTGCGGAGGAATGGGTCAAGAACCAGTCACCAAACCCCAACGACGATTTTGATCATTCTGAAGAACCTCACCCAAACAACCTCATTGGTATGGAGCAAGATGACAATGTCCCTGAATTCCCTTTCTTCACCAATAACCCGAATTCCTCTATGTACTTCCCCCTTGAGATTACCATGGCAGATGGAGAAAAAGCTATAGCTAAGTACATATTTTACACCAACAGAGGAATGGATGTCACAGGCTGCATGAAAAAGGATGGGCCTGTCTATGGGGCTCCGGTGTACCTGGAAGAGCAGTATACAGGTCGTCTCCACCATATGATGAGTGACGAACAGTTGGGACACCTTGCGGCTGACGACCCCGAGCATTTGCAATCGACGAGGTATTAAATGACATGCGACTTCCGCGTCTCAAGGCTGAAGTAATGAGACTGCAGAAAACCCTCACCCTTCGCACCATGCTCAATACCCAGTACAAGGAATACACAAAACAAATGACAAGGCTCACAAGAGGGATGTTCCAGGTGGAACAGGAGCTGATGGAGATTCAGAAAAGGCTGGAGATTGGGGACGCATACCAGACAATTGCTGAGAGGTATGCAGATACCTACGCTCAACCCCTCCCCCCACAATCGCTCGGAGCAGCCCCACAACTGCTGCCGAACCAATTTGAGATGCCACATATGCACAAAAACCCCCGAGGAGAGACTTGTTGGCAATGCGACAGCAAGTACCACATTAGCTGGAACTGCCCCCTCAACTGCAAATGGTGCCGCCACTGCTGAAGCAACCTACACTGGAGCCGATTTTGTATTTTCCGATGTCTCGGTGTCGCTCCCACCATTGTCAATCCTTCAGGCTGGTGTGGAAAATGTCTGCAACACAACATGGGACACTGTGAGCTCGACTGTCCGGTCTACGACCTGTGCTGCCAATGCGGACGACGCAGCCCATACGGCTTTCTGCGCACACATCAATGCGTGGTGGATGAAACTTACACCATGGGGGATTGCAACCTAGCAGATGATTATGTGGACTTGGTGCAGGATGACGATGGTGCGCGTTTCTAGCTGGGTCAGCTCAAGCCAGAAAGGAGGGTGATGTTATGATCAGGGCCCAGCAGCCCTATTTTCTTTACCCTCCCCAATAGGGACCCCACTTGCCCACCAACGCTACACTTTCTCATCACGTCTCCCTCTTGGGACCCCTCGCATGCCCTGCTTCCATCCCCGTGACCGCTGTTTGGACTTATGTATACATTGTTTACCTATGATTGCTTTCCTTATCTCTTTATCTTTACAACCAGACACTTACTTAATCCCCTATCAGAAGCCTGGCTTTACGCCCTATGCTTTCGTATATTTGGGCCCACATGACTCCGAGATAGCCTATCTATAGATGCCCATCTGATTACGTATATAAGTCAGCCTTAGCTACATTGTAAGCCTTAGACTCAACTTATTGAATACATCGGTGCTTGTCTTCTGGACTTTCCCCTTTGAACTCTTTGACTCGTCTGTCTCAGTGTTTCTGACACCTTTCCATTCAACATTGTCTTAGAGTGCAGCCTCTTTGACTTTGACTCTTCCCGTATAACTCCAAGAGGTCTTATTGATCTCTTACCTGAACACAAATGAACGCTGTCACACAAGTCATGTGGAACGTCCTGCACCGGACATAACATGTGTCAACACTTCCCACAAATCTGCATCAAGTAGCCTTGAAACCTGGCATCTGCGAATGGGTCATATGTCAAAAGAGGCCCTCAAAAGACATGCTCCTAAGGCTGTAAAAGGCCTTAGTATAGATAAAAGCCAAGTGGAAGACAAGCCATGTTATGGCTGTGAAATGGGAAAATCACACCATCTTCCATTCCCTCCCTCTCAAAAGAGAGCTTCAGCACCCTTGGAAGTCATTTATAGTGACCTAGTTGGTCCTCTACAATGTACTTCAATTCAAGGGAACCTATACTTCACCACTTTCATAGACGACTTTAGCAGAACAGCTCTAGTTGTTGCTATGAAGGCCAAAAGTGATTTTACATCAGTCTTCTGTAATATTAAGGCATTCTTGGAAAATAAAACAGACAAGAAAATAAAGACCTTATATACAGACTGAGGTGGTGAATTTGTGAACAGGGAGCTGAAGTCAATACTTGAGCAGGCTGGCATAGAGCATAAATTGACAATGCCATATTCCCCACAACAAAATGGAAGGGCTGAAAGGTTCAACAGAACCATCATGGAAAAGGCTACCAGTATGCTGCATCATGCTGGTCTTTCCCTTGGTTTCTGGGAATGTGCAGTGCGAACAGCCTGTCACATATACAATAGAACACCCATCCGTTCCAATAAGTGGAGGACACCGCTTGAGCTTCTGGATGGGGACATTCCAGATGTCTCTTACTTTAAAATATTTGGCTGCTTAGCCTATTACACTGTCCCAGAGGACAAAAGACACAAACTGGATCACAAAGCCAGAGAGACAGTCTTTGTCAGGTATGCACCCCATTCCAAGGGGTATCTTCTATGGGACACGCATACTCAATCCTTTGTATTGTCTAGAGATGTGACATTTGATGAAGGATCCTTCCCAAGACACCTTGCAAAGGACAGCAAGGGAAAACAAAAGGAAACAGTTACACCTTTTGTGTTAGAAGTTGAGAGGCCTGTCCAGCCTCAACCAGCAATAGCCACAGTTCCTCAGGCTCCTGAAGATAAGGAAGCTGAGGTTGAGGAACAGGAGGTAGTGGAACCTCCTCAAATAAATCCTGAGCCTACCACACCCAAAAATGAGACACACAACATAACTATCTATCAGACACCTCTGTCCCAAATAATGGAACCATCTGAACTCCCCCAGAGAACTTGTGCCAAAAGACAATCTAAAAAGAATGTTGGCAGACTTCCCCAACCAGTATTTACCAGGGAAAGTCCACAATCTCAACAGCATGACAGGGCTGTGCAGGAAGATTTAGATCTTGATACTGCCCATCCCAAACGCTCACATTGCATGAATCCTCGATTTTATAATGAGGATAATGCTGAGTTCGTGCAGGGTTCTTCCAGACTTGGGCACATGGAGTTGCTAAATGCCGCAGGAGTCTCTTACAGAGATCCCCTGACTTTTCAGGAGGCAATGCAGTCTGACAATGCCAATGAATGGCTTGAGGCATGTCAATATGAAATTGATGCCTTAGATAAGTTAAATGTGTGGCGCCTTGAGGATCTTCCAAAAGGAAGAAAGGCAGTAAAGTCAAAATGGGTTTTTAAGCTGAAACCAGATGGACAGTTTCATGCTAGGCTTGTGGCAAAAGGTTTCACCCAAGTAGAAGGGGTGGACTTTGATGAAACGTTCTCCCCAGTCACCAGATTTGAATCTCTTAGATTATTACTAGTGCTAGCTACGCTAGAGGATTGGGAAATCCACCAGATGGATGTCAAATCGGCATTCCTACATGGCAATCTGGAAGAAGAGATATATATGGAGCAACCAGTTGGTTTCATCATTGCTGGTCAAGAGTCCAAAGTTTGTAGGCTACAGAAAGCATTATATGGCCTCAAACAAGCTTCCCGAGCATGGAATCTTCAATTCCATGCAGTTCTAAATGAACTGGGCTTCACTTGGACATACTCTGATGCAGGAGTATATGTGTTTCATCAAAAGGAGGGGGATGATTCACTTTATGTCATTCTTTATGTAGATGACATCACTATACTTGGATCTTCAAATGATAGAATAACATGGCTGAAGTTGTCTCTATCTAACAGATATGAGATGACTGACTTGGGAGAAATCCAGTCATACCTTGGAGTTAATATCACCAGGGATTGTCCTAATAAGACACTGGATATTGACCAAGCAGCCTATGTTTTATCTATTATTGAGAAGTTTGGGATGAGGGATTCCAACTGAGTATATACTCCTCTTCCCTCTGGTGCTGATGTACATCTGGTCAAATTTGATGGCCAGGCATCTACTTCTGATATAAAGAAGTACCAACAGTTGATGGGGTCTCTGCTATGGGTGCAGATTGGAAGCAGACCTGACATCAGTTTTGCTGTGGCATGCCTTAGTCAATATGCTTCCAACCCCTCTCAAGATCATATGCGACTAGCAAAATATGTCTTAAAGTATCTTAATAGTACAAAAGACTATAAGTTGCAGTATTCTGGAGGGAATGGGGAGAATGGCCTTCATGGTTTTGCAGATTCCTCATGGGGAGATCAAGAGGACTGCCATTCTACCTCAGGCTACGTGTTTTTCTTAGCAAATGGTGCCATATCTTGGTGTTCCAGAAAGCAGAAAACAGTAGCACAGTCCACCACTGAAGCCGAGTATATGAGCCTCTCTGAGGCTTCCAATCAGGCAGCGTGGTATAGGACTTTTATGGAAGAGTTAGGATTTGGTGTTAAACCCAGTCACAGGAAGGCAGTCAAAGCATATACCTATCAAGTACCATGCCATTAGGGGGTACATTGAATCGCACATAATTGAGTTAGTGCAAACCCCCACAGGTGAGATGTTGGCAGATGGCTTCACTAAGTCTCTACCAAGAACATCATTTGAAACCATGGTCAATGGACTAGGATTTATGCTGAAATGAGAGAGCTGGAATTTGGAGACTTTGTATGCCAGTCTCACTTTCCCACCATGCCACATGAGCACATTCTCGACCTCAAGAGTGATGCAAGATGTGACGCTTTCTGTTGATGTAATGGGTTGTGACGCGCGTGTGACGGTTTGTGACGATTTTTCGACCCGCGCATGTTCGACTTCTGTTTCTTCAACGTTTCGACTTTTCACTCTGAGTCATGTGACTGGAGTTGATGATCTTTGTTTATCTGATTTCCGGACTTTTTGGACTGACTTGGATTGACACTCATTTGCTTTTGGAGTGGGTGCAACACCACTACCTTTTCCTATCTCAATCTCCAATGGAGATTCACTTGGCTATTTACTATACTGAACATTCCACTTTACTGTAATTACAAAGACACTAGAGTACTTGTATTTAAGGAGACAAACTAGTAGAGACAGACTCTAAGTCTGTTCTCTTGTATCTAATACAGGTTTACTGTTCTTCACCAGAACCCCTCTTGAACTTCCTAAGCTGCAACTTAGGAAGCCTTCACCCCAGATCTTCAGCAGGGCCTATTGCCACTGCCTCAACTCACTTCTTGCACGCGCCCCTCCTATTTTGTGTGGGCCTTGAACCTTGAACGCAGCCCTTGTGGTTTGCCTTGACACCTTGATTCTGACGCGTGCCCTCTTGTATCTTGTAGGGCCTTTGAACCTTGACTGCAGCTTGCTGTGGCTCATCCTGGAACCTTGAATCAGTTTGCCCTTGACAGCTTGACCTTGGAGCTTGCACGTGTCTTGCATCTTGAGGACCTCAGACCAGAACGACCCTTGACACAGCAGAGACCTGGCTGTGACACAAGAGGTGTGAGTCTGCATAAGCGAATATACAACTCGTATGCAAAACTCACAACCTGCGCTTGAGAGTTAGAGAAGTTGGATCTCTGGCTGGTGATATGCTTGTTCAATTTGGATGATGGTGTGCTCATTCAACTCATTTCCATCTATGACCAGATGCCTTCAGCATGGAGGGATGTTGAACACAGGATGTGTTTGGTGATGCTTCAGACATCAGGAGATTAGATTAGCTACTTAGTGGACTAGATTAGATATTGGAGTTTTGGACTATTTACCATATCATTATTACTTTCTTTCTCACATTCCACAGTAGCTGACTGATGTACCTTAGTAATGATGTACAAGCATGTGATACTCTACTGGCCAATGGCCTTTATTGTTTGGACTTTGTCCAGCACTTGTGGACTTATTCCCAGTGCACAGACCATCCCTTGGATAGTATATAAGGGTGTCTGTTTCATCTCTTACACTTCAGAGTTCCTTCTACCTCTGAAGTGTAAGTCCCATTTACTCTACTCTCTACTTCCTTTAGACTAATGCTTCCTATAGTACTTGTCATTTCTAGGTCAGTAGTGTAGTAATAGAGAGTTCCTTCTACCTCTGAAGTTACTTGTCATTTCTAGCTTAACCAGCTAACAACCTACAGTCAGTATGCTGCACCTCATGCCTGTTCGACAGGGAGTATATGTCCAATGACTTTGCTGCATTCTGCATTGATCATGGCATTCAACAGCAACACTCTGCCAGAAATTGCCCTCAGCAGAATGGAGTGGCTGAGTGGGCAAACAGAACATTGGAGGAAGGCATCATCTCCATGCTATTTGAATCTGGGATGCCGCCCTCATTCTGGGGGAGGCACTGACTGCACTTGTCCATGTTACAAACATGGTCTCAACCTCTGTTCTCATCAATAGCACCCCTCACAAAGCCTTCCTTGGAACCAAGCCTGATCTCTCACAGCTTCAGGTCTGGGGATGCACTGCCTATGTACTGATTCAGCAGGACAAGAGACTGCTTGGGAGCTTGGGCACTCATATGGAAAAGTGCATCTTCATCAGGTACCCTCAGGGGTACAAAGCATGGAAGTTCTATCATCCTGGCAGCAAATGGGTGATAATCTCAGAGAGAGCTGACTTCAATGAAAGGTTCTTCATGCATCACACTGCTTCACCACCCCACATCTCAACCCCTGATCGCACACTTCTTGCTCCCTCCCCTATTGCTCTGCCAACCATTTGGGATGATCATACAGAGTCACAGCAATCCATTTGTGGGGGGGGGAGTCCTTCCAATCCACCTGCATCCGTGACATCACCATTTCCACCTTCTGATCTGCCCCCTATCTCCATGTCTTCCAATCTGCCTCCAGCTCAAACTGTGACATCACCATCCTCTGATCCACCTCCTATTCCTATGATCTTATCTCCATTGGCTCCCACTGCCATTCCCAGCCCAGACCCAGCTCCATCTCGTCCTCAGCACCTCCGACAGCCCAGAGAAATCTGGTTCCCTGAGAAATGGTCAGTCCCACAGCGCTACAAACAGACAAGGGAACCCACTCTGGCCATACCCTCCCTGGATGTGAATGATGACCCAACAATCCCCCTAATCTCATAGGGGAATCTGCTCCAATAACCCCCTATCCAGGTGATGACAGCATCCCTGATGATCCCCCTGATCCCATCGATGCCAACATCGCCTCTGCAATCAAGCCCACCTCCTACAGACAGTCTCAGAGGTGTGATGATGCTCAGCTCTGGCAGACTGCCTGTGAAGAGGAGATGGAGGCTCACAGACTCAATGGCACTTGGGAGATTGTCAAGCTGCCTCCCGGAAAGAGAGCAATCAGGTCCAGATGGTTCCTGAAGATAAAGCAGAACGCAGATGGCTCCCTTGACAGGTACAAAGCAAGGATGGTTGCCAAAGGTTATTCACAGCGCCCTGGCTTTGACTTCAAAGAAACATTCACTCCCACTGTCAGGTACTCAACCATCAGAACCATCCTTTCCATTGCCGCACTGGAGGACATGGAACTTCGCTCTGTGGATATCTCCCATGCCTATCTCAATGGCAAGCTAGAGGAGGAAATATACATGCAACAGCCAGAGGGATTTGAGGTCAGCAGACCCGAGTATGTGTGCAAATTGAAGAAGTCACTTTATGACTTGAAGCAAGCCAGCCAAGTGTGGAATAGGAAGCTTCACTCTGTTCTCCTTTCCATGGGCTTCCAATGGGTTCAATCTGATCATGGGGTGTACATCTTTCATCATAATGATGTCAAGATTCTGATGCCAATCTTTGTGGACGATCTCACCTTGGCCAGCACAGATGGAGCCAAGATTGATTCCATTATCTGTGAACTAGCTATGCACTTCAAGCTGTGAGATCTAGGACCCACCACTCAGCTTCTGGGCATGGAAATTCATAGGGATCACCCAAATCGGTGCCTCTTTCTCTCTCAGAGTCAATATATCTCCAATCTTCTTCAGGATCATGGGTTGGATGATTGCAAACCTGTGTCCACTCCATTGGACCCTGGATCTCGCCTCTCCATATCTATGTCACCACAGACTGAACCTGAAGCTGCAGAAATGTGCCAGCACCCCTACCTCTCTCTTGTTGGGTGTCTGATGTACCTTGCAGTCACCACAAGACCAGATATTGCCTATGCAGCTGGTGTCCTTGCTAGATTCAACTCCAAACCCGGCCCCCTCCACTGGCAAGCAGCCAAACATGTACTTTGCTATCTAAAGGGCACAGTAAACTATAGGATTGTGTATCAACTGACCAACTCCCCCGAGCCATTCACAACATATTCCAATGCTGATCATGGCAGCAATCCAGACAATGGTGTTACAACCATTGCCAAGCAACCCCATTTTCTTCACTCTCCCTAATGAGGACCCTTCTTTACCACCCACCTTGCACTTCCTGATCATGTCTCCATCCTGGGACCCATCACATGCCCTCCTCCAATCCCTGTGACTTGCTTTGTACCTATTGACCCAGTGTTTGCCTATGTTTACTTACTTATCTCTTTATCTCCTTATTTTACAACTGGACACTTACTTAATTCCCTATCAGAAGCCAGGCTTTACGCTGTCTGCTTTTGTATATTCAGGCCCACTTGACTCCATTATCTTATCTATAGAT
Source organism: Multifurca ochricompacta (assembly GCA_022496185.1). Taxonomy (NCBI): domain Eukaryota; kingdom Fungi; phylum Basidiomycota; class Agaricomycetes; order Russulales; family Russulaceae; genus Multifurca; species Multifurca ochricompacta. The sequence goes on along the minus strand of WTXG01000280.1, from coordinate 19,954 downwards.
GCCCACTTGATTACGTATATAAGCCTGCTGTAACTACCTTGTAGACTTCAGACTTGACTTATTGAATACATTGGTGCTTGTCTTCTGGATGTCCCTTTGGATCTCTGACTCGTCTGTCTCAGTGCTTTCAGCACTTTCCTGCTCAACATCATCTTAGGGAACAGCCCCTTTGACTTTGACTCATCCCACTTGAACCCCAAGAAGCCTTATTGGTTTCTTATCCAAACAAACAAACACTGTCACACAAGTCATGTGGAATGTCCTGCACCAGGCATAACATCAAGTCAAGTCTCTCACCGTGGCTTCCAGCTGCAGTCAGACCCTCTTTCAAGAAGAACTCATTGAATGCAGAGATGAGAATAATCTTTCACAGCAAGTACTTGGCTCTGCCACCTGGAAAGATTTTGAGTCCGAGTTTGGATACTACATCTGTTACAGTCTCTACCGTCCAACCCCATTTTCTTCACTCTCCCCAATGACAACCCTTCCTTACTGCCTATGCTACACTTCCTGATCACGTCTCCATCCTGGGACCCATCACATGCTCTGCGTCCATCCCCGTGACCCCCTTTGTACTTGTTGACTCATTGTGTACCTATGTTTGATCCTTTATCTCTTATCTCGTTATCTCTTTATCTTTACAACCAGACACTTACTTAATACCCTATCAGAAGCAAGGCTTTATGCCCTCCGCTTTCGTATATTCGGGCCCACTTGACTCCATATCCTTATCTCGTAGACACCTACCGAGTTACGTATATAAGTCCGCTGTATCTACCTTGTAGACCTCAGACTTGACTTGTTCAATACATCAGTGCTTATCTTCCGGATATCCCTTTGATCTTTGACTCGTTCTATCTCAGTGCTTTTGGCACTCTTCCGCTCAACATCGTCTTAGGGAACAGCCCCTTAGACTTTGACTCGTCCCACTTGAACTCCAAGAAGTCCTATTGACTTCTTATCTGAACCCTAAGTAACGCTGTCGCACAAGTCATGTGGAATGTCCCGCACTGGGCGTAACATCAAGTCAAGTCTCTCATCATGGCTTCCAGCCGCAGTCAGACCTTATTTCGAGAAGAACTCATCGAATGCAGAGACAAGCATAATCTTTCACAACAAGTACTTGGCTCTGCCACCTGGAAAGATTTTGAGTCCAAGTTTGGATACTACGTCTATCACGACAGAAGATACCAACCGGTAGAATACGACGATGAGAAGAGAGTTTGGTATCGCATCCAATATTCGGACAGCCGACACTCTTGGGTCACCACAGGACCTGCCCCACCTGAATTCAGATTAGGGCCATGGAGAGAAAATCCCCCAGCCATTGTCACGGACTCTGAACCAGAAGAGTACATAGAAGAACACAGTGAAGAAGCACTGGTATTAGCGTCGACTACAACCCCAGTTGCACCAGCAGTTGTCACGATCAGAGCCCCTGCTTTGACAACTCCCCAGATATCTACACAGTCCACCAGTACAGCCACACCAACTCGACAAAAAATGTCCACTATCGCCGCCCAGCTCCCAGACCCAGCACCCCCACCGCCAGTCATGCCACCACCAAACATCCCCCCACCCTCAGGACGACTGTCAGGTGTGCTGCCCCAGACGTTTACCGGGGATCAATCACAAAGCAAGAAGTTTATGTTGGAGTTCACGACATTCAAAAACTTCAACCATGACGTGCCCCAAATTATCAACCCCTTCCAATGTGCCAACCTCTTCCTGTCATTAATTCGAGGAGAAGCAGTAGATGACTGGACTATGGAGCAGCTGGAATGGCTAAACGAACAGATTGAGAGTGGGCGACGCACCACTAGTGAGGGCCTTTGGGAAACCATTGCCCAGCGGTTCAAGGATGCATTTACGGATGGGCAAGCGAAGCAGAAAGCTGCCCGAGAACTCAAGTCTCTAAAAATGGACAAAGGAGACTTGGACGCCTATGTGGCAAAGTTCAGAAGTCTGGCTAATCGAGCTGGATATGACACAGACAAGGAGGTGACATTGGACCTCTTTTCCCAGGGACTACCCAACCCACTAGTCAAAAACATTATCCAATTCCACCTCCCCAATGATTGGGATACATGGGTTGACGCTGCTCGACAACAGCAGCAAGATTACCTCGACTTCCAGACGTGCTTTGGGGTTGATACTAAAAAGGGAAAGACCTGCGAACAATGGAAGGCTGCCTTCGGGATTAAACCCATGCATACCACCCAGAGGGATCCAAACACCATGGACACTTTGGCTGACAGGACCAGAGCACGAGTGGCACTCACCGAAGAAGAAAGACAAACATTGATGAAAGAAGGGAGATGTTTTTGCTGCAAGGTGCAGGGGCACATGTCGAGAGAATGCCCAAAGAAGGGGGTACGGGTGGCTGAAGCTACCGTCACACCTGTCCAGAACAACCCACCAACCGTTGACAAAAAGACGCCGACAAAAGAAGAAAAGGCACAGGAAATATGGAGCAATATGATGAAGGAAAGTGAAGAAGTGCAGGCCCTCTTAGTCGAGAAGGCATTCACTAAGAAGGATTTTTGACTGGCTCTACCCCATCAGCCTGGGCACGAGCATTGCATGTAACCTCTGTGTATACTAGTCGCTTCAAATCTTTGAAAATACCAGTACACTTTGAAACTACACAAAGGACGGCCGATCAAGACATCCTGATAGACTCAGGAGCTACCGATAATTTTATCAGCCCACGAATGGCAAGAACCATGGGCTTGGGGATGCAGGAACTCCCCCAGGAAAAGAACATCTGGAACATTGACAGAACAGCCAACCGAGCCGGAAAAATTAGACATTATATAGATCTCCAGGTTCAAGTAGGAGAAAGGACAAAAAACATTCGCTTCCTTGTCACCAACTTAGGAGAGGAAGACTTGATCCTAGGGTATCCATGGCTAGCAGCATTTGAGCCAAAAATTAACTGGGGCAACGCAACCATGGATAAGGAGTCCTACCCCGTTCTCATCACTTCACTAGGGTATGACTATGCAACCCGACAGTTGGCCAGACGTGGAGTTACAGAGGAAAGAGAGTCGAAAGACGAAGACCTGGGCTGCTGTTATGCTACAAAAGCATCAGAGCTCGCCCAGAAGGCAGTGGAAGGGCATTCAGAAAGGACCTTCGAGGAAGTAGTACCAGAAGCATACCACTGACACTGTCACAGCCAGGTCTCTGCTGTGTCAGTCATCATTTCAAGCTGCAGGTCCTCAAGATGTGGAGTGCATGCAAGATTCAAGGTTAGACTATCAAGACAAGTCAAGTCAAGGTGTCAAGGCAAGCCCCAGCGAGCCACGGTCAAGATTCAAAGGCCCACAAGATACAAGAGGGGCACACGTCGATTCAAGGTGTCAAGGCAAACCACAAGGGCCGTGTTCAAGGTTCAAGGCCCACACAAAGTGAGAGGGGCACACGTGCAAGAAGCAGGTTGAAGCAGTGGCAATAGGCCCTGCTGGAGGTTCTGGGGTGAAGGCTTCCTAAGTTGCAGCTTAGGAAGTTCAAGGGGATTCTGGTGAAGAACAGTAGACCTGTATTAGATACAAGAGAACAGACTTAAAGTCTGTCTCTCCAGTGTGTCCTACTTAAATACAAGTATTCTAGTGTCTTTGTAAGTAAAGTAGAATGTAGTATAGTAAATATACATGTGAATCTCTAGTGGGAACTGAAGCAGGAATTGTAAGTGGTGTTGCACCCACTCCAAAAGCAGATCAGTGTCAATCAGGTCAGTCCGAGGAATTTAGCGATTAGATAAGAAAGATCCATCAGCTCCAGTCACATGACTCGGAGTGAGGAGTGTCGAAAATGTTGAAACAAAAGTCGAACACGCATGGGTCGAAAACTGTCACAAAACGTCACAAATGCATCACAAATGCGTCACAAACCATTACATTGACAAAAAGTGTCACATCACCCCCATTGTACAGTTGAGCTTGCCCCTAAGCTCAGTTGATTAGAGTTGCATCAGTGATACATGGGGGAAAGTGGAGATCTTCGCATCATCAATGGCGTCAAGAGCGTCCAATCTTGTCTGATTGGAGTGTGACGATCCTTGTCACTGACACCAGGGTGGGGGGGTCACTGGAACAGTAACCTTTTTCTTCTTACTTTACTTTAAATGACGCATCAACTACCACATGACTTGCTTATGAAGGACTTATTACTTATCTGCTGACTGATTTGTTTACTGAGCCTACTTAGTTGCTTACAGATCAGCATTAGAGGGCGCAACCCCTCTCCTTTCTTTATCTTTCTGGGGTATTCTACTGTATAACCATTAGACTACCTAGTGAATGCTCTAGTAACTACCAGAAACAACCTTCATAGCACAGAACATGTATATAAACCCCTAGTAGATCAGAGCAGGACTTTAAGTCTGTTCTTCTGTATTCAATACAGGTGCTTGGGACTCACTTCACTGAACCAAAAGATCTCTACTTGAACCTTCTAAGCCTGCGCCTTAGAAGGACTTCCATCCCCAGAAACTTGTGGCAGGACTTAGCGTCTCTGCTCGACTCCGTCTCATGCGCGTGCCCCATTGACCAGGCATACTTTGACTTGACCTAAGACTCTTGAAGTCTTGATAGACAACCTTGAAATCCAGAGCATCAACACAGCGTTGCACCTAGCTGTGACATGGAGTGTCGTGTGAAGTTCTGGTCAGTGCACGTGATATTAGATAAGATGTAAGTCGCGTCGTGTTTGAACATTGCGGCCAGTCCAGTCCGCCTGCCATTGTCAACGCGCGAGTTCTTCTTGGTAGATTAGATCTGAGTCGTCTAGTGGTATAATGATAACGTGCGATCTTTGCCTAGGTTGCATGATCGTGAGAGTCGTCTAAGGATAAGCCCATAAGAGATGTAAATCTTGATCTGTCTTGCCAAAGTGTTTGCCCCCTCTCAAGACTGGTGCCGACTCTGGCGCCTGGATAGTGAACTAGCATATGACTTGATAAGATCTGGTGTGTGGCAATCTTCCTCATCAACCCAAGAATTATCACTGGCTGGATAACCTTTCCAGCTGACTAGGTATTGGAGTTTCCTTGCGCGTCCATAAGTGCGATGATTTAGAATCGCATCCACTTCATACTCTTCTTCTTGGTTGATAAGATCAGGAGGGGGCCGCGCGTAGTTAGGCCTATGAGCATCAGTTTCCAAGTAAGGCAATAAAAGATCAATGTGGAATACATTATGAATCTTCATGTGGTCCGGCAGAGCTAAGCAATAGGCCACAGGGGAAATACATGCTGAGATGGCAAATGGCCCATAGTGATGAGGGGCCAGTTTAGACGAGGGGAAATGTGTTTTCAGGTTCTTTCCTTCAAGCCAGACCTGCGCACCGATCTCAAATTGTGGTCGGGCCAATAGATCCGTAGTCATTCGGAATGCGTGTTCTGCGCGAGATCAAGCATCGCGTAGGTTGCACATGTGCTCATCAACCTGTGGAACATCAGTGTCACTAGCTTCAGCCTTCCAGTCAAACTGCATGCCATGGATGAGCGCATGCAGGGATATTTTCGTTTTATCATGCGGCCAAGAATTGTGTACATACTCTGCCAGCGGTAGATAGTCTGACCACTTATATTGATCATCACTTATCCAGAGTCGCAAGTACTGTTCAAGCCAAAGATTCATACGTTCACTAGATCCATCTGTCTGAGGGTGAAATGCCATAGATAAATTTTGTTGGATCTGAAGAATCTTGGTAAGGGCGCACGAGAAATGCGATGTAAAGCGCAGATCTTGATCAGAGATTATTCGTCATGGAACACCAAAGAATGGAAAGAGATGGCGGTAGTAGAGGGTAGCAACACCTTCACCAGTGATATCCTTAGAGCACGGAATGAATTTAGCTGCCTTAGAACACCCTTGATCTATGATTGTGAGTACCATGTCATGCTTCCCAGCCAGTGGGAGATCCATGATGAGATCCATAGCAATATATTGAAACGGGCCATTGGTTGCCAGTACATCTAATGGAAAGATCAGCGCTTTCTTTGTGAGTTTTGGCTTATTTTCCTGGCATTTCGCGCATCCTTGGACATATTCTCATACAAAATCCTTCAGATTTCTTCCTTCATACTCACGCTGTACTCTGCATGTGGTTTTGTCGATTCCTGGGTGTCCTGCTAGCACATGATTGTGGTACTGTTGTAGAATCTCACGTTGTTCTGGAAGGGTAGTGGGGAAGGGAAGCTTCACTGACTGCATCATTTTAACGAATAAATCTGCTGGTAGGACTGTGACTTCGTCGTTATCATCTATTCCACAGTCCACATCTGGTTGGTGTGAGAGCATGTCGGCAACCGTATGAAGTTTTCCCAGGATGTGCTCAAGCATAAAGTCAAAATCTGCAAGCTCCTGGAGCCATCTAGCCTGTCGCTGATTGAGTTTCTGGGGTTCCTTGAAGTACTGGAGATTATTGTGATCGGTGCGGACTTGAACTTTATGTTTGGCACCGAGAAGGTATTGGCGCCACGATCTAAATGTGATAATGATAGCAAATAGTTCGTGATCGTAGATGTCCCAGTTCTGCTGTGTAACATCTAGAGTTTTTGACAAGTAGGCAATTGGGTGTAGTTGTCCTTCTGAATCCTTTTGACTTAGAGTCGCCCCAAGAGCATAGCCTGAGGCATCTGCATCCACTATAAAGGGCTCTTCTGTTACAAACCCCGTCCCTTCCTGTGTTCTTTTTCTTACCCAACCATGACCCCTCCCTGCCACCCATGCTTCACTACCAGATCACATCTCCATCGTGGGACCCGTCACATGCTCTCCGTCCATCCCTGTGACTTGCCTATTTGTTTATATTTACCTACTGTTTCCTTTGCTTATCACTTATCTTCTTATCATACGACCAGACATTTACTTAATCCCCTATCAGTAGAAGCCAGGCTTTACACCCTCCGCTTCTGGATATTTGGGCCCACTTGACTCTGTGATTCTTATCAATAGACGCTCACCTCTTTATGTATATAAGTCAGCTATAGTTACACTGTAGAGCTCAGACTCGACTTATTGAATACATCAGTGTTTGTCTTCTGGACTCCCCTTTGATCCTTGAGCTCAGTTGTCTCGGTGCTTCCGGTACCTCCCCACTTAACATCGTCTTAGAGTACAGCCTCTTTGACTTTGACTCATCACCTCTCAACTCCAAGGGATCTTATTGGTCTCTTATCTGAACCCATGTATCATGCTGTCGCACAAGTCGTGTGGAATGTCCCGCACCAGACATAACATCAAGTCGAGTCTCTCAACGTGGCTTCCAGCCGCAGTCAGACCCTGTTTAAAGAAGAACCCATTGAACGAAGGGACGAGCCTGACCTTTCACAACAAGTACTTGGCTCTGCCACCTGGAAAGATTTTGAGTCCGAGTTTGGATACTACGTCTATCATGACGGAAGATACCAACTGGTAGAATACGACAACAAAAAGAGAGTTTGGTATCGTATCTGATACTCGGATAGCTGACACTCTTGGGTCACCACAGGACCCGCCCCACCTGAATTTGGATTAGGACCATGGAGAGAGAATCCCCTGGCCATTGTCACGGACTCTGAACCAGAAGAGTATGTAGAAGAACCTAGTGAAGAAGCACTGGTATTAGCGTCGACTATCACCCCAGTTGCACCTGGAGTTGCCACGTCCAGAGCCCCTGCTTTGACAACTCCCCAGATCTCCATACAATCCACCAACACCATTACCCCACTTTACCAAAGAATGTCTACCATCGCTGCCCAACTCCCTGACCCAGCTCCTCCTGCCCCACCGCCCCCAACCATGTTACCGCCGAACATTCCCCCACCATCAGGACATCTATCAGGAGTGCTACCACAGACATTCACCGGAGACCGATCACAGAGCAAGAAGTTTATGCTAGAGTTTACAACTTTCAAAAACTTCAACCACAATGTCCCCCAGATTATCAACCCCTTCCAATGTGCCAATCTTGTTACGTCCGGTGCGGGACGTTCCACACGACTTGTGTGACAGCGTTCGTTCGTGATCGGATAAGGGACCAATAGGATCCCTTGGAGTCTTAGATGGAAGGAGTCAAAGTCGACAAGGCTGTACTTGAAGACAATGTTAAGCGGAAAGTGCCAGAAGCACTGAGAGGATCGAGTCAAGCGTTCAAAGGGATGTCCAGAAGACAAGCACCGATGTATTCAATAAGTCGAGTCTGAGGTCTACAAGGTAGATACAGCGGACTTATATACGTAAGTAAACGGGCGTCTATGCGATAAGGGACTAGGATCAGGTGGGCCCAAATATACGGAAGCGGAGGGCATAAAGCCTAGCTTCTGATAGGGTATTAAGTAAGTGTCCGGTCATAAAGATAAGGAGATAGCGAGATAAAAGGGTAAACATGGCTATACAGTCGGTCAACAGATACAAAGCGAGTCATGGGGAGGGAAGCAAGGCACGTGAGGGATCCCAGGACGGGGACGTGATCTGAAAGTGTAACGTAGGCGGTAAAGAGGGGTCGTCGTTGGGAAGGGTGAAGAAGACAGGGAGAGAGGGTAAAAATTGTAACATCACCCCCTCTTCTGGTTCTAGCAGACCCGGCTAGAAACGACTCGTACCGTCATCATCCTGCACCAAGTCCAGGTAATCGTCAGCTACATTACGATCATCCAGCGTATAATTCTCCTTGTCTGAATCTTGTGGACATTGGTGGGTGCGAAGGAATCCGTATGGGCCACGCTGCCCACACGATCGACACAGATCGTGGACTGGGCAGTCCAACTCACGATGTCCCGAGTTATGGCGGAGGCACTTGCCGCACCACCCTGATGGATTGACGATCGTCGGGGCGACTCCTACGCGGCGAAAGATACAGAAGCGGCTCCAATGAAGGTTGCTACGACAATGTCTGCACCACTTGCGGTTAAGAGGACAATTCCAGCTGATGTGATACTTGCTGTCACATCGCCAGCACGTCTCTCCTCGTGGGTTTTCGTGCATGCGCGGCATCTCGAACCGATTCGGTAGCAGTTGCGGGGCGGCTCCCAATGACCGTGGAGGGAGGGGCCGTGCATATGTATCGGCGTACCTTTCGGCGATGGTCTGGTACGCATCCCCTATCTCCAGCCTCTTTCTGACTTCCACCAGCTCCTGCTCTATCTGAAACATCCCGTTGGTCAACCTCGCCATCATCTTTGCATGTTCCTTGTACTGTCGATTGAGTGTCGTGCGCAACGTCAGGTTCTTCCGCAGTCTCATTACCTCTGCTTTGAGACGCGGAAGGCGCATGTCATTCAGCACTTCGTCGATTGCGAAGGCGCGGGAGTCCTCGGCAGCCAGGTGCCCGAGCTGTTCATCGGTCATCGTGTGATGTAGATGCCCCGTATACCTTTCTTCCAAATAGACCGGAGCCCCATAGACGGGGCCACCCTTCTTCATACATCCCGCGACGTCCATCCCTCCATTGGTGTAGAATATATACTTGGCGATAGCAGTGGTTCCGTCTGCCATGGTGATCTCGAGAGGGAAATACATGGAAGAATTGGGATTATTAGTGATGAATGGAAATTCGGGTACTTCATCATCCAACTCCATGCCTAGCAGGTCGTTCGGGTGTGGCTCTTCGCTGTGTTCAAAGTCATCGTTGGGGTTGGGGGATTGGTTCTTAACTCGTGCTTCGGCTGCTTCATAATCGATGGGGGATGATGGGCGTGTAGAGGGATGAGCGGATGGGAAATTCTCGACAACTACGGTGGTGGCAGTGAACGCGTCGACGGCAGCATTGGCAGCGATGAAAGACATGATAGAGGATTCAGTAGTAGGACTTTGCTGTGAGAGCATGTACTGGGGTCTTTTATGCGGGGAGGGTCGCTCCTTTTAACTGTCTTTGGGCGCTTCTGGGTGTCGGGTGTGGAACTCCGAGATAAGGGCTGGGGCAAAGATATTCCCGGCTGGCTCCCACGAGTTGTCAGAGTCTGGGAATCCTTTCCACTTAACGAGGTAATGCAGCTTGCGCCCTCGGCCTTTACGTAGCGAGTCTAGAATCCGTTCCACTTCCCATTCTGCTTCTCCATCGATAAGGTCAGGGGGAGGTCTTGGGAAGTTTTCCCCATGGAGAGTCGTCTCCTTGTAAGGCGTCAGAAGCTTGGCGTGGAAGACCGGATGGATCCTCCATGTGGACGGGAGCTTGAGTTCGTATGACACATCTGACAGCTTCCTCGTTATCTCGAATGGTCCGTGACGTCGGGGCGCTAACTTGGCAGTTGGATGTGACGTATGAATGTTCTTCCCTTCCAGCCAGACAAGGTCATGGGTCTGATAAGGTGTGAATTTCGATGGTTTGTCTGACAGAGCCTTTTGCGCCTTCAGTAGGTTCTCATTGGCCGATTTCCTTATCTCCTCCCATTGGTCGATACGCTGCAAAGCCGAGGGTACGTTCGTGGACTTCCCGGTCCAAGTCGTTCGTGGTGTCCATCCCATGATAAGTGAGAATGGGGAGGTCTTAGTGGTACCATTGGGCCAAGAGTTATGTGCAAACTCAGCCGTCGCTAGCCAATCGGCCCAGTCATCTTGTCGTCCATTGCACCAGAATCGAAGATATTGCTCAAGCCACTGGTTTGTCCTTTCTGATTGTCCATCTGTCTGTGGGTGATAGGCTGTCGAGATGTTCTGGGTTATATCCAGGACCTTACAGAGCGCTTTGGCAAATGCAGAGGTGAAGCGCGGGTCGCGGTCTGAAATGATCTTTTCAGGGAGGCCATAATGTCTGTAGACATGATCAAGGTAGAGTTTGGCCACCCCTTCTGCTGTGATGGATTCGTTACAGGGTATAAACAAGGCTGCTTTTGAACAGTCATGATCGGTGATAGTCAAGATGGAGTCGAAGCCTCGGGACGTGGGGAGTTTCACGATGAAGTCCATGGCAATGGTTTGGAATGGTTGCGAGGTCGTGGGTGTGATTGGGAATGGTGCTGGTGGATGCGGGTGCGTATTCACTTTATTGGCCTGGCACTCTGCGCATCCTTTCACATAGTCCTCTATGTCCTTCTTCATGTTCGGCCACCAGTAGTCTCGTTTGGCCAGAGCGTATGTATTAGCAATGCCTGGGTGTCCAGCGGAGGGGAGATCGTGGTGAAAATGGATCACCCCCCTCTTAATGTTGTCGCCACCGGTGACAACGAGTCGATCCCCGTCCTTCCACCAAAGGCCGTCAATCTTCTTCAGATTGTGTGCATCTGCCCAGGTTTCGCATAACTGTTGGTTCATGTTCTGTGACACCTGCGCCCACAGGTCCATGTCATGGAGGCTTACGACTGCTTGCTTTACAAACACTTCTTCTGGGAGTACCGTGATATTATTGTTGTCATCTTCTCCACCACTGAAATCGGGTCGTCTTGACAGGGCGTCTGCGCGTGCATTGCGACTCCCTGCAATATGTTTCAACACGAAGTTGTATTCTTCCAGCTCTAGGACTTCACGCGCAACCCTTCGACTAATTTTGTGGGGTTCCTTCCAATAGAGTAGGTTGGAGTGATCGGTATGAATGATGGTCCTGTGAGGTGTTCCTGCTAGGTACGGCCGCCAATGTCGTAGCGCCTTTACAATAGCAAGCAGCTCTCTATCCCAGATATCATAATTTCGTTCCGCTGGTGAAAACGTCTCCGAAAAGAAGGCGACTGGGTGAAGTAATCCCGCTGCATCCCTTTGGTTTAGTACGGCGCCATTGGCAAAGCGGGATGCATCGACTTCGAGTTCAAAGGGTTTCTCCAGGTCTGGCTGTAGGAGGACTGGTTCTGAGCCAACGATATCTCGGATCTGTTCGAAGGCTCGCTGTTGTTCCTCCGTCCAATGCCAAGGTACGTCCTTCTTTAACAATCCATTCAGTGGTTGGGCAATCCCTGAAAATCCTTTGACAAAGCGTCGATAGAAGTTGCAAAACCCGACGAAGGACTGCACATCCTTGACACACATGGGTGTAGGCCATTCCCTGATTCCCTGTACTTTTATCGGGTCCATTCGTACGTGTCCTCCTTCTAGGATGACTCCCAGATACTCAACGCTCCGTTGTTCGAAGGAGCATTTGGCTGGTTTGAGGTACAGGTCATGTTCTCGCAGGATATCTAGTACTTGGTGTACTCGTTCTCGATGATGGGTCAGGTCGTCTGCAGTAGCCACTAGTATGTCGTCCATGTATACCACCACTTCTCCAGTAAGAATGAGGTCGCGGAAGATGTGGTTCATCATAGACTGAAAGGTGGCAGGCGAGTTGGTAAGACCGAAAAACATGACGTTCGGCTCATAGAGCCCTTGGTTGGTCTTAAACGCCGCCTTACACTGGTCTCCCTCTTTGATCCGAATGTTGTTGTAACCCCAACGGACATCCATTTTGGAGAATAGGGACTTATCCCTCATAGTGTCGATGAGTTCCGATATGAGTGGCAGTGGGTAAGCGTTCTTCACAGTGTGGGCATTTATCCGTCGGTAGTCTTGTACAGGTCGTAGTTTGCCGTCTTTCTTCTTGATGAAGAAGAATGGCGACGCATATGGTGACTTCGACGGACGAATGTACCCCTTGGCAAGATGCTCCTCGAGGAACGTCGTGAGCGCTGCTTGTTCTGCCTGGGACAGTGGGTAAATTTTGCAGTCAATTGCTGCTGGGGTATCAGGTGTGAAATCAATGGCATGGTCCCATGGCCGCGCAGGGGGAAAGCGCTGCGACTCCTCCTCCGAGAACACCTTCCAGTGCCGATGGTATTCTTTGGGCACTACCTCCTCGAAGGTCTTTTCAGTATGTCCGTCCACTGCTTTCTGTGCTAGTTCTGATGCTTTGGTAACGAAGCAACAGCCTGGATCCTCCTCTATCCTTCGCACTGCTGAGTGTCGAGCTGCATAATCATACCCCATTGATGTGATGAGGACAGGGTAGGAATCTTTATCCATGGTTGCATCACTCCAGTTGATTTTGGGTTCGAATGCAGCAAGCCAAGGATATCCCAGAACTAAATCCTCTTCACCGAGGTTGGTGACTAGGAACCGTATGACCTTCGTCCTTTCCCCTACTTGGACACTAAGGTCGGTGTAGTGTGTAATCTTTCCTGCTCGGTTGGCGGTTCCATCAATATTCCAGATATTCTTTTCCTGAGGGAGTGCCAGCATCCCTAATCCCATGGTTTTTGCCATTCGCGGGCTAATGAAGTTATCGGTGGCTCCTGAGTCGATCAGGATATCGCGATCGGCCGTTCTCTGTGTAGTCTCGAAATGTACTGGTATTTTCAAAGATTTGAAGCGACTAGTATACACAGAGGTTACATGTAGTGCTCGTGCCCAGGCCGATGGGTTTGAGCCAATCAAAAATCCTTTTTCGCGAATGCTTTTTCTACCAAGATGGCCCGCACTTCTTCGCTTTCCTTCATCATGTTGGCCCATATTTCTTGCGCTTTCTCCTCCTTCGTCGTCGTTTTCTTTTCGACAGTTGGGGGATTGTTACGGATAGGTGTAACAGTTGCTTCTGCCGCGCGTACTCCTTTCTTCGGGCATTCCCTCGACATGTGCCCTTGCGCTTTGCAGCGAAAGCACCGTCCTTCCTTCATCAACGTCTGTCTCTCGTCTTCTGTAAGGGCGACCCGTGCCCTGGTTCTGTCAGCAGAGGTATCCATTGCGTTTGGATCCCTCTGACCAGTATGTGTGGGTTTAATCCCAAAGGCGGCCTTCCATTGGTCGCGGGTCTTTCCCTTCCTTGTATCAACTCCAAAGCGTGTTTGGAAGTCAAGGTAATCTTGCTGCTGTCGGCGGGCAGCGTCAACCCATGTGTCCCAGTCATTGGGATGGTGGAACTGGATAATGTTTTTCACCAGAGGGTTGGGCAGCCCCTGGGAGAAGAGGTCCAGCGTGGCCTCTTCGTCTGTATCATAACCGGCCCTGTTGGCCAAACTTCTGAACTTTGCTACATAGGCGTCCAGCTCTCCCTTCTCCATTTTCAGAGCTTTTAACTCTCGGGCTGCCTTCTGCTTTGCCTGCCCGTCCGTGAACGCGTCCTTGAACCTCTGGGCGATAGTTTCCCAGAGGCCTTCGCTAGTGGTACGACGACCACTCTCGATCTGTTCGTTCAGCCATTCCAGCTGCTCCATCGTCCAGTCGTCTACTGCCTCTCCTCGGATTAATGACAGAAAGAGGTTGGCGCGCTGGAAGGGATTGATGATTTGGGGGACATCGTGGTTAAAGTTTTTGAAAGTGGTGAACTCTAACATAAACTTTTTGCTTTGTGAACGGTCCCCTATGAACGTCTGTGGTAGGACACCTGATAGACGTCCGGACGGTGGGGGGATATTTGGGGGCAGCATGGCTGGGGGTGGTGGCGGGGGGGCTGGGTCTGGGAGTTGGGCGGCAATGGTAGACATTCTTTGGTAAAACGGGGTGACAGTGTCGGTAGACTGTATGGAGATCTGGGGAGTCGTCAAAGCAGGGGCTCTGGTCGTGGCAACTCCGGGTGCAACTGGGGTGATAGTCGGCGCTAATACCAGTGCTTCTTCACTATGTTCTTCTACATACTCTTCTGGTTCAGAGTCCGTGACGATGGCCGGGGGATTTTCTCTCCACGGTCCTAGTCCAAATTCAGGTGGGGCGGGTCCTGTAGTAACCCAAGAGTGTCGGCTATCCGAGTATCGGATACGATACCAAACTCTCTTTTCGTCGTCGTATTCTACCGGTTGGTATCTTCCGTCGTGATAGACGTAGTATCCAAACTCGGACTCAAAATCTTTCCAGGTGGCAGAGCCAAGTACTTGCTGTGAAAGATTATGCTCGTCTCTGCGTTCGATGAGTTCTTCTTTAAAGAGGGTCTGACTGCGGCTGGAAGCCACGATGAGAGACTCGACTTGATGTTACATCCGGTGCGGGACGTTCCACACAACTTGTGTGACAGCGTTCGTTCGTGATCGGATAAGGGACCAATAGGATCCCTTGGAGTCTTAGATGGAAGGAGTCAAAGTCGACAAGGCTGTACTTGAAGACAATGTTAAGCGGAAAGTGCCAGAAGCACTGAGAGGATCGAGTCAAGTGTTCAAAGGGATGTCCAGAAGACAAGCACCGATGTATTCAATAAGTCGAGTCTGAGGTCTACAAGGTAGATACAGCGGACTTATATACGTAAGTAAACGGGCGTCTATGCGATAAGGGACTAGGATCAGGTGGGCCCAAATATACGGAAGCGGAGGGCGTAAAGCCTAGCTTCTGATAGGGTATTAAGTAAGTGTCCGGTCATAAAGATAAGGAGATAGCGAGATAAAAGGGTAAACATGGCTATACAGTCGGTCAACAGATACAAAGCGAGTCACGGGGAGGGAAGCAAGGCACGTGAGGGATCCCAGGACGGGGACGTGATCTGAAAGTGTAACGTAGGCGGTAAAGAGGGGTCGTCGTTGGGAAGGGTGAAGAAGACAGGGAGAGAGGGTAAAAATTGTAACATGTATGAACCAAATGTTATGTTCTTTGGACTCACGAACTCTCCAGCAACGTTCCAGACTATGATGAATGCAGAATTCAGAGAAGAACTGAACAAACGAGACGAAGCTGGAAAGGCTAGGTTCACTGTCTACATGGATGATATCCTTATTCACACCAATCATAATCTACGAGATCATCAGGCTAAAGTCCATTGTGTCTTAGATAAACTCAGTAAACTGGATCTTTATCTCAAACCAGAGAAATGCGCCTTTGAGCAAACATGCATCAAATACCTAGGGCTCATTTTAGAGGCAAATCAAGTGCACATGGATCCAGTTAAAGTGGAGGGCATTGCAACCTGGAAAACGCCTACCACAGTAAAGGAAATTCACTCGTTCCTTGGTTTCTGCCAATTCTATTGGTGGTTTATCCAGGGATTTAGTAAAATTGCAGCTCCATTGAATGCACTTACTAGTGCCAAAAACCCCTGGAAGTGGAAAGAGATCGAACAGAAGGCATTTGACGATCTCAAGCAACGCGTGACCTTGCAACCAGTATTAATGCAACCAGACTTTGAAGATGTTATGTCTGGTGCAGGACGTTCCACACGACTTGTGTGACAGCGTGATACGCGGGTTCAGATAAGAGACCAATAAGATCCCTTGGAGTTGAGAGGTGATGAGTCAAAGTCAAAGAGGCTGTACTCTAAGATGATGTTAAGTGGGGAGGTACTGGAAGCACTGAGACAACTGAGCTCAAGGATCAAAGGGGAGTCCAGAAGACAAACACCGATGTATTCAATAAGTCGAGTCTGAGCTCTACAGTGTAACTATAGCCGACTTATATACGTAAAGAGGTGAGCGTCTATTGATAAGAATCACGGAGTCAAGTGGGCCCAAATATCCGGAAGCGGAGGGCGTAAAGCCTGGCTTCTACTGATAGGGGATTAAGTAAATGTCCGGTCATATGATAAGAAGATAAGTGATAAGCAAAGGAAACAGTAGGTAAATATAAACAAATAGGCAAGTCACGGGGATGGACGGAGAGCATGTGACGGGTCCCATGATGGAGACGTGATCTGGTAGTGAAGTGTGGGTGGCAGGGAGGGGTCATGGTTGGGTAAGAAAAAGAACACAGGAAGGGACGGGGTTCGTAACATCACCCCCTCTTCTGGTTCTAGCAGTCCCGGCTAGAAACGACTCGTACTGTCATCATCTTGTACCAACTCCAGGTAGTCATCAGCTACATTACAATCATCCATGCTGTATGACTCCAGCTCCTGTGGGCATGCATGGGTACGAAGAAACCCATACAGGCCACGCTGACCACATGCGCAGCACAAGTCGTAGATGGGGCAGTTGATCTCTCGATGCCCGGCATTGTGATGAAGGCACTTGCCGCACCATCCCGATGGGTTGTTGATCGTCAGGGCCACCCCTATGCGTCAGAAGATGCAGTGCCGGCTCCAGTGAAGATTACTTCGGCAATGCCGACACCACTTGTGGTTGAGAGGGCAATTCCAGCTGATGTGATACTTGCTATCACAGCGCCAGCAAGTTTCTCTGTGTGGGTTCTCATGCAAGCATGGCATCTCAAAACGGCTCGGCAGCAGCGTCGGGGCAGCACCCAGTGTTCGAGGAGGGAGGGGTCATGCATAGGTGTCGGCGTACCTTTCAGCAATCGTTTGATACGCATCTCCCACCTCCAACCTCTTCCTGATCTCAACAATCTCCTGTTCCAACTGGAACATCCCATTTGTCAACCTTGCCATCATTTTTGCATGCTCCTTGTATTGCTGGTTCAGCGTTCTCCGCAAGGTGATGTTCTTCCACAGCCTCATGACTTCCGCCTTGAGGCGCGGAAGCCTCATATCATTCATCACCTCGTCGATCGTGAAGGCACGACAATCCTCCACAGTGAGATGGCCCAGCTGCTCATCGGTTAGCATGTGATGGAGCTGGCCTGTATACAGTGGGTCAAAAAACCGTCCCAATGTTTGCACCATTTCTAGTATTCACTCTATAGCACCTCAGCATTTAGGAATCTGGTTATGGTGTGGCTGTATGTCTGAAAGCCCTGCTTCCTGGCTACCATGCCCAATTTGGATCAAAGAGATTGGCCATGATATAAGCATTTTATGATCAAATCAAATCAATCAATCATCGGGACAGTTTTTTGACCCACATTTTAAATCCACTATCTGCCCAATTACACCTTTTTTTCACCCCTTTTTGCCTTGGTAACTCCTTGAATCCTTTTAGTCATCCTTTCTATAACCTTTTGCCATCATTCTGGTGCATTTTTATTCCACTCCTCCACCACCCTCTCCCACAACTCAGGTATCCCCTTGACTGGTTAAGAACCTTCTTCAGATCCACCCAGAGGTGTCCAATGGGGCTAATATTTCAAGGGATTGGGCTATCCATACCAGGCTTCAATATTCCTGTCTTAAAACTGCTGGCTTGCCTTCTTGGAATTGTGTTTTGGGTCATTGTCCCACTGAAACATGCTTTCACCCTCCACCATTTCCTACTTTTCAAACCTTTCCACCACTCTGCCATCCAAAATATCACAGTACTGGCATGGATTCATGATCCCTAAACCCCTGTAAGCATTCCTAGTCCATTCCACCCCATACAAGACCAATACCATAAGTTCTTCCTCCTCCATGCTTGACTGTCAGGGTGGTGGTTCTGTCAGAGAGTGGTTACCATGAAAATTGGACAGTGGATGACTGGAAAAGGATCTTGTGGTCAGGTGAGACTATAATGAACAGAATTGGTTCAGACAGAAGGAGCTACACTTGGGAAAAATAAGGGAGAACCACCCTCTGACAGAACCACCACCCTGACAGTCAAGCATGGAGGAGGAAGAACTTATGGTATTGGTCTTGTATGGGGTGGAATGGACTAGGAATGCTTACAGGGGTTTAGGGGATCATGAATCCATGCCAGTACTGTGATATTTTGGATGGCAGAGTGGTGGAAAGGTTTGAAAAGTAGGAAATGGTGGAGGGTGAAAGCATGTTTCAGTGGGACAATGACCCAAAACACAATTCCAAGAAGGCAAGCCAGCAGTTTTAAGACAGGAATATTGAAGCCTGGTATGGATAGCCCAATCCCTTGAAATATTAGCCCCATTGGACACCTCTGGGTGGATCTGAAGAAGGTTCTTAACCAGTCAAGGGGATACCTGAGTTGTGGGAGAGGGTGGTGGAGGAGTGGAATAAAAATGCACCAGAATGATGGCAAAAGGTTATAGAAAGGATGACTAAAAGGATTCAAGGAGTTACCAAGGCAAAAAGGGGTGAAAAAAAGGTGTAATTGGGCAGATAGTGGATTTAAAATGTGGGTCAAAAAACTGTCCCGATGATTGATTGATTTGATTTGATCATAAAATGCTTATATCATGGCCAATCTCTTTGATCCAAATTGGGTATGGTAGCCAGGAAGCAGGGCTTTCAGACATACAGCCACACCATAACCAGATTCCTAAATGCTGAGGTGCTATAGAGTGAATACTAGAAATGGTGCAAACATTGGGACGGTTTTTTGACCCACTGTATGTGTTAGCAATGCCAGGATGTCCTGCAGAGGGGAGGTCATGGTGAAAATGGATCACCCCCCTCTTAATGTTGTCGCCACTGGTGACAACGAGTCAGTCCCTGTCCTTCCACCACAGGCCGTTGATCTTCTTCAGGTTATGTGCATCTGCCCATGCTTCGCATAACTGCTGGTTCATGTTCTGCGACACTTGGGCCCATAAATCCATGTTGTGAAGGCTGACAACAGCCGCCTTGGTGAAGACCTCTTCAGGGAGTACTGTGATATCATTGTTGTCCTCCCCGCCATTGTTTAAATTGGGCTGTCGTGACAGTGCATCTGCACGTGCATTGCGACTTCCTGCAATATGTTTCAGCACGAAATTGTATTCTTCCAGCTCTAGGACTTCACGAGCAACCCGCCAACTGATCCTGTGGGGCTCTTTCCAATAAAGTAGGTTGGAGTGGTCGGTGTGAATAATAGTTTTATGAGGGGTTCCCACTAGGTATGGTCGCCAGTGCCGCAGTGCTTTCACAATGGCCAGTAATTCTCTATCCCAAATATCGTAATTTCGCTCGGCTGGTGAGAACGTTTCTGAGTAGAAAGCGACTGGGTGAAGCAATCCAGCCACATCTCGTTGATTCAGCACTGCACTGTTGGCAAAGTGAGACGCATCGACCTCCAGTTCAAAAGGTTTTTATAGGTCTGGCTGTAGTAGAACCAGTTCTGAGCTGATGATATCGCGAATTTGTTCAAAGGCACATTGTTGTTCCTCTGCCCAATGCCACGGCGTGTCTTTCTTCAATAGTCCATTTAGTGGCTGGGCGATGCCGGAGAATCCTTGAACAAAGCGTCAGTAAAAGTTGCAGAACCCTATGAAGGACTGCACATCTTTGACACATGTGGGTACAGGCCATTCCCGAACCCCTTGGATCTTTACTGGGTCCATTCACACATGCCCTCCTTCTAGGATAACTCCCAGGTATTCCACACTTG